>JALPQD010000561.1:1234030-1259310 GCA_023101885.1 Typhlomys cinereus | reverse complement strand
CTGCAAACAGAAACCAATGCCTTCAAGAGTGCACAATGCCTTCCATGGTTGAACCCAAACTTTTCCACTCTAAAGTGTAACACACTAGCTCCCAGTCACTAGCCCAGTGATTAAAAATTCAAGGACCCTTGCTCTGAACATTCACTGTCCCTAGAACGAATAGTGAGACGTGAGGGAGGCAGACATGGTCAGCCATTCATTATACATCTGGTTACCCACAGGCCTCACCCATACTCAGAGAGTCCCTTGTATGCAGTGGCTGGAATATTGGACAGTGAGTTTGAATTCACCTCTTCTCAAATGACTTTTATAACATCTGAACAAAAAAAAAGGATAAAGTAATTTTGAAATGCAAATAGAGTTTATGCTGACACCACCAAGGAAACAGATTGGTAGTTTTTATTGTAGTGTGTTATACTAGAGTGAGACAGACATACTTTCCAATTCCTATGTCCTTGGGTGTGTTGGTGATTGCAGGACTAATTAATAAGCCAGGCACACAGGACAGTGACATGAGATGCAAATATTCTGTGGGTGGTGTAGCTGCTGTTGTGGTTTTGCTAGAACTACTGGAAAAGTGATTCTTAATGAACTTCCTGGGGATCAGTATCACCTGCAAGCCTGTTACAAATACAGAACTACTTAATTTAGCTTTCCATTAGATTTTAACACTTTTTAAAATGTTCAGTGGGGGAACAGGCTAAGAGAGTGTACCCATTGCTCAGTTGCATAGGCCAGCAGACAACTGCAGAAGTCAGTTTTCTCTCCTACTGTATGGTCCCCAGGAAATGGTTACAGATAGATTGGTTAAATATCCAATATCCCAAGCTAGGAAGGAGTAGTGTTCAAGGTTTAACGAGAAAAGTTATTATTGCCAATTGTGGATTTTAGGGTCAATCATTCATTCAGTCAATTTTGGTCACTTTGTGAGTGACAGGATTGCTATAATTAGAATCTCCTGTGTTTTGTGTAATTAATCAATTGCATCAAACCTTGTCTTTCATGGTCCTAGTCCCAATGCCGGTATAAAGCAGAAGGGGTAAGGACAGGTTATGTCATGAACATTCCTGTTGGCTGCTCTCCCATCGTCACCACAGCTGACGTTGGATGCTGCAGTGTGTTGATCACCCAAAGTCTGATACTTTCATAAGCCTTGTAGATTAGCACCTCATTTCAGGAACTCCTCTAAAGCTTCCCCTGTCTTTTACTTATTCCTCATCCCCCACTGGTTGTCCCTCTTATAGATTCCTGCTGAATCATTCCCTTTGCAGGTCTGTTGTCATTGCTCCTGTGGTTACTTCTCTCAAGGATGTCAGCAAGATGTATCAAGTCCCATCTGCCTTGTGGTCTCCTCCATCCACAGAATTTCAGAGGGCAAGTCCGTTGAAAGTCACGGATGTGCAGACTGTCTTTGAAGCTTAACTCCCTTTTTCCAATTCCATATCCAGTTACATCAACACTAACTTCCAGTAGAGAGTTTTAGTACAAGAAAAAGTGATTTATTCCTGTCTACTGGCAGAATATGCAGTACTTTCTGGGAGCATGTTAAAATTAAAATCCCAGACTTCTGTTCCATAAGTAGGTAGAAACACAAATTAACTATCCCATGACCTACTCTCTATAAGTAAAGGAGAAAAGCACTTCTCATTCAAAATGTTTATCTTTTTTGTATACATATTAACCAATTATTAAGCTCTTCTTTAGTTCAAAGCCTTTTCTTTTGCAAAGTTGTGTTCTCAGACTGTTGTACCATCTACTGAAAAAAGTTCAATTGAGTCATGGGCACTGAGAATCAAGAAAAACTATCAACTATCTTTCTTTCTTTATCACAGCCAATGCCCAAATCATTAAGACTAAAAACTATCTAGTTATTTCTATATAAATTAAGGGAAAAGGTTTTTCAATATTATCTCCTAACTGATATATCTAAGTGAATACTAGAAGTATGTAAAATATGAGATACTTCATTCGGCTGAATAAGAATGTCAGAAATAAAAGAAATTAAATTAATAAATCAGTTTTTCTAATTTCCCATTTTATAGATTTGTAAAGTGAGGCAGGATCAGTTTAAGTCAAGCAGCCGCTGTCAATTTCAACTGCACAAATTACTTTTAATATTGTCATTTACAGATGAGAAATGTGAGGCTTAGTAGGAATGCATTTACTTAACTTTTTATAAAGAGCAGAGTCTATTAATCATGACAAAAAACCGAAGTATCTTCTCATTGGCCCATATTACAAGGCTTCACAGTATTTACAGAGCCTTCACCGAACACAAAGAGATGTGCATTTTCAGCACATTTGCCAACATTAAGTGACAGTTGTTGCAAGGTAGCAACTGATCCAACTACTCATGTATCTCTAAGGTCATATGCTCTCAAAAGCTGTGACCACAAAACATGTATTCCCAATCAAAAACAGTGTAAGTAATTTGGTATTCTTTTCTTTTTTTTTTTTTTTAATTTTTTATTATTATTATTTATTCAACTGTGCGCATGTGCGTGTGTATGTTCGCGCGCGCGTGTGTGTGTCTGTGTGTGTGTAGAACCACGGACGAATTCGCGAACCACCATGGACGCCTCCACCTCCTTCTGCCCCGGGATTTACAGGCTCTGCCCTACCAGGACCAGAAGCGCAGGCCGCCCCGCTTCCGCCTGGCGTCTATACGTGGGATCTGGGATCCGAACTCAGGACCTTCCGCCTGCAAGGCGGAGGCTTAACCCCTGAGCCACCTCTCCAGCCCAGTAATTTGGTATTCTTTTCAAGCATAACTCTCTTTCTAATTTCTCTTGCTTGGGGGCTGGAGAGGTGGCTCAGGGGTTAAGCCTCTGCCTTGCAGGCAGAAGGTCCTGAGTTCAGATCCTAGACCCCACATATAGACGCCACGCAGAAGCGGGGGTGGCCTGCGTTTCTGGTCCTGGTAGGGCAGAGCCTGTGAATCCCGGGTTCCCGAATTCGTCCGTGGTTCTACACACACATACATACATACACACACATACATACATACACGCGCACACACGCATGCACATACAATTGAACAAATAATAATAAAAAAATTAATTTCTCTTGCTTTATCCCGTAACAGCCTGTGGATGTCTGAGCATGTGCTGCCTATATCTAGAATCTAAATCTCCAGTCTTTGGCATGGTATGGGTTTCTGATATGCTCCTCTGATTTAATTCTGTACTGGGAAATACTATATATGTTTTATAAGAAATAAGCTTACTCATCTTTTATACTACTAGAATAAACATATGCCAAATAGATATAATTTATATGCAATATGACCCAGAGTGAGAGAACTGATTTACAGTAGGTCTGGAGTGATATTGGCTGCCAAAGCATCATGAAGCAATATGAAAGCCCAAATAATAAATGCACTGGAGAGGTGGCTTAGGGTGAAGACTCTACCTCGAAATCAGAAGGTCCTGAGTTTGGATCCCAGGTCCCACGTCAAAATGTCAGGCAGAAACAACAGTGGCCTACACTTCTAGCCCTACTAGGCAGAGCCTGGAAAATCCCAGAGCAAAGCAAAAAGGAGGTAGAAGCAATCCAAGATGATTTCCATTACAGATGTCACCTTATGAATAGATCTTTGCTACACAAAGAATGAAATGTCAGCCTGAGCATAGCCTAGGTGCTTATTAGAAATGCAGAGTCAGGAGTCACAAGTCAGAACTACTAAATGAGAATCTCTGTTAAGATCCTAATGATTCAAAGAATGGTTTGAGAAGCACTCACCTCATAATGTCTTTTATCTATCATTTTCCTTCTTGGTATAGCTCAAATGCCATTGTCAGAAGGTCTGTTCCCTGAGGCGCTGCTTCTCTAGCTGCCATTAAAGGAGTCTGGAATGGCGACCACTGTGACTTCTATGTTCTGTTCACTCTCATGCTGCCTTGTCCAGGAGCTTCCCTGGAATTGTGTTTGCTTCATTTTGCTGTGGAAGGAGTTCAGTGACTTGCCCATCTGTAAAGCAAGTAATTGTACTTGGTACCTGGTGTTAAACTGAAACAACACTCAAATTAACTTATATCTAACACTGGGAAGACATAGAACTCTTGCAAATGCCCATTTATCTTTGATCTGTCCATTCAAGATGGATGGTTTCTTGGGTTTATGTCACCAATCATAGCCATCAGAATGAGGGATCATTCTTACTTCCTCCAAGGTAAATGAAACCAGTCATAACAAGCATTATCCATTCCATCCATTCCAATTTTGGTCTGATAAAAAAATATCTGACACACAGGGGCTGGAGAGGTGGCTCAGTGGTTAAGCCTCTGCCTTGCAGGCAGAAGGTCCTGAGTTCGGATCCTAGACCCCACGTATAGACGGGGCGGAAGCGGGGGCGGCCTGCGTTTCTGGTCCTGGTAGGGCAGAGCCTGTGAATCCCTGGGCAGAGTAAACAAGGAGGAGGTGGAGGCGGACCATGGTGGTTCCCAAATTCGCCCGTGGTTCTACACACACACACACACACACACACACACACACACATACACACGTGCACAATTGAATAAAAAAATTTTTAAAAAAATCTGACACACAGAGCACTTTTTAGTCTAGAAATTCAGTTCATTTTATATATCATTATTTTAATATTGACTACTTTTTTCTCATGGAACTAGTTAAGTAATGGTCCTATGATTTTTTTACATTATTTAATTACCAACTTTCTTTAGTCAAAAGTTAGGAAATATAAATCAAAAATGATTGCCAACAAATCCTTACCAAGAGTCAATGTTTCATCATTAATATGACTAACTTCACCAACTTTCACAGGATTCTCTAGAGACAGAGCTCTGGGACCTTTCTTTCCCAGAGTCTTGGATGATCTATTTTAGGTAAATGGTTAATTATGTTAATACAAGTCCAATACAAAGGTGTCAATGGCTGGATTACATCCTGAAACTATGCTAATTTAATTCAAGGAAGAACTCTTAGCCACTTTGTAAATCTCACAAATATTTTAATTGCAGAACTTCCCTGTTATGTTTATTTCATTATATACATATTGCATTTAATTATGTGGAGAAATCGGGAAAAAATTCATTTGAAAGTCTTTGATTTAGAGTTGAATGAATCCTGAGTTTGCTCTAGCAATGCTGAGAGGATATCTAAGCTGCTATCACTGAATGGTGAAGAGAGTGATGAATAAGCTTTCTAGACCATGAGAAAGTTTGTATTCCCTTTCTCCACTCCTTCCAACGTTAGTACATGAAAACCAGAACTAGCAGGTGCTATCTGCAGATGCTCATGTAGTTAGTGGTAGGTTGCATTTATTGGATGGAAAATCACAAATAACACTCTGTCTGTAAACCTTTCTGTCTGTGTCTCTAAAAATGTAAGATTTATTACTGGCTGTATCTTTAAAAAGAAAACATGAGAAGCCTAACCACAATTGGTAATTGTATCTTTACATGACAGTGCTTTAATTAATTCTGTCATTAAAACTCAAAAATTTAGTTTATAAGTACTTTAAGGACTATACATTGAAATTAACTAATAGTTTTCATATATTCTTTAAACTACTTTTCACTTTGTTTCTTTCCCTACCTCTTTCTTCCTCTTTCATAAATTATTTGTTGACAAAGAGCAGTTTTGCCACACATAGTCTCAATTGTATTGATTGCATCACTTGACAAGCTCATCAAGTCTTAACCTTTAAAGTAGATTGACTCTTTAATTAAATTTATGTAAGTTTATGTAAGAAAAATGGAAACATGCCTGCTTTTATACTTTCATATATTTGTTTATGGTAATATATTGGAAACTGGGCAATGATTTCAAAATTCTTTATTCTTGGTCCAGTGTTCTTTCCAATACATTCACAGTATTCCAATACATTCATTAACTTACACTGTTATTTATTTTTTTGAGTTTCATGGACAGTGACTTTAGAATACATCTAAAAGCATACAGCTTAGAGAGAGGCTAAACTTGACTGCTGAGCCATGCTGAGTCAGGATAAAAATCCATTGAGACAGCAGGGAGGCTCTCCCAGAGAATCAATCGCTCAGTGTGTTTTCATCCCTGACAGTAGAATACTGAAGCCTCACCCAAGAGCAGACTAAATACCACCACCAAAATGAGCATGTTGTTTAAAGTGACACTTGCTATTTATCTTTGGTAATCCTTCCCAAGACATTATTTCATAAAATGTGACCTTCTCAAATGATGAGTGTTTGGTTTTGTTTTCTAACTATTTCTTTCTAGTATACAGTTACAGAAAAATACAGCTGAGTTTCTCATGAACAGGACTTGGACATATCATGTCTTATAAGTGAATATTTATGAGTTTTTTTTAATTTTTAATAACTTTATGGCTTCAAAAAATTTTAGATGGAAGTATACTTTACAAAAAGTTGTGCAGGAAATAAAATTTCCAACCCATAAATAGAAATGCAACATCACAGAGCATTTCACAACATCCAAAGACAGAAATACAAAGGGACTCCACACTGTGTAAAATCACAACCAAAGCCCATGATTCCTGGCTCTGAGGACCATACCACCACACTGATCTTCCAACACAATAGGAAATATGCCTGAAACAACTATATGCAATATCATCCTGCACCAAATCCTTAGTTATATCTATTTGATGATACCAAAATTCCCAACTCTACCTTTGAATCCCACACCACAGAATTTGTCAGCTAACCCAAGCTAAGCAAGCTCATTAATGTGGTGATAAAATGAACCTGTACAGCAGTTCCACAATGACATCAGAATTCAAGTCAAATACTTCAGTCAAGAATTTAACATTTGCATCCACAAATAAGAGGAACATGGTGTTTTTCATGCTGTGCCTGTTATGCTTTGCTTAATATTATATTTTCTAGTTCCATCCATTTGCTGATAGCTAAATAGTTTTCATTTGTGTAGTCGTACCACAGTTTTATTACCCATTCCTCAAATGGATTGATTCCATTTTCTTGCTATTGTAAATAGAGTTGCAATGAAAATGGAACAGCAAGTGTTTATGTAATAAAATAAAGAGTCTTTTGGGAAGACTCTTTTGGGAAGCTCCAGCAAGCTTCATAGATTAGTGAGTATACCATTGAAGAAAACACCCTTTTTTTCTTCACTATCAGCAATAGTCCTCATCAAATCTTTCAGGGAGGTGTGGAATTTCTTGAAATCTTGAACCTTTTATGGTGAAGTATTGACAGAAGAGCTCCCATACAGTTCCTCTAAAAGTATACATATCAGTTCACACTCCCACCACCAATAAAGAACTGCTCCCTTTCCTCCTCATTCTCACCAACATTCATTATTGTCGATGTTCTTAATCTTAACTGGGGAAAGGTGGTATGTCAGGGTAGTTTTTAATTTGCATTTCTCTAATTACCAGAAAGATGCGTATTTTTTAATATTTCTTATTTTTCCTTTCTTTGCGTGACATACATGAATACAATGAATTTATGACATTTTAACCCCTTAATCCCCATTCCCACTCCTTCTCCTTTTCTCCTTACAACCCTTCATCTCCCGTACCAGACTACCTCCTATTTTTGAGTTTTATCATTTATGTGGCCCACTGTGTTTCATCTGGTTTTGTCTTTGATGAAATTTCATGCCTGGCATGACTCTGCTCCAACAAGCTTCATAGATTAGTGAGTATACCTTTGAAGAAAACACCCTTTTTTTCTTCCCTATCAGCAATAGTCCTCATCAAATCTCTCAGGGAGGTGTGGAATTTCTTGAGATCTTGAACCTTTTATGGTGAAGTATTGACAGAAGCGCTCCCATACAGTTCCTCTAAAAGTATAGATATCATGTATACTACAGTTTTGTCATGTCCAGAAGATATGTGTGGTCTACCACTATCCTACTTCAGGCTCTTACTATCTTACTGTTCCCTCTTCCAAGATGTTCTCTGAGCCTTGGGAAGGGGGTAGCGCTGTCTTAGATGCTTGCTTAGGGACAAGCAGTCCATAATCACTTACATTCTACATTTTGGTCAGTTGTGCTTTTACGTAGTAAATGTCTTGTGATGGACAATGAAGTTTTGAGGTTGAGTGCTGAGTATCCTTCCAATCTATGGGTATAATGACAGGTGTTTAAAATGCAGTTTGATGTATTGTCTTCATAGCTAAACATTCACAACCTAATCTTCACTGAGACCTATGTCCTTCCCTTTCACAGTTTGTTATCGTTTACAATGACAAGAATGTGTTCTTTTCTGATAAGTGGGCTTATAGCTGATCAGAAAGCTGTTGTTTACCTCCTTGATATTCATACCACTATTACACAGTTGGTCATTTCTTGCCAGGGCTATTCCTATTATAACTTGCAAGCTTTCATAGATTAATGAGACCACTAATTGTTTTTCTCTCTTGGTAGCTTCTACAATTCTTTCTTGTACTTTGTAAGCTATCCAGCAAAGAAGAAAATTCCAAACCAGTTCCAGCTGGTGTTTTTATGTCCTTTGACCTACATGTTTTGCATTTTCAGTAATAGGGTCTAGTATATGGTCTATTTTTTTAGAAAGTTCCATGATATCCTGAGAAGAAGGTGTTTGGGTGAAATGTTCTATAGATGTCTGTGAAGTCCACTTGCCTTATGGTTTCATTTAACTTCAATGTGTCTGTGTTTAGTTTTTGACCATTGACCAGTTCTTTGGGATGTCAAAGTCTCCTACTATCACTGTGTTTGGGTTGATTAGTTATTTTACTTCCTATAGACTTGGTTATATGAATTTGTATGCAGCTGTGTTTGTTACATACATGTTGTAACATCCTCCTACTGGATTGTTCCCACAACTAGAAGGCAGTAACTATTTTTATGTCTTATGACTTGCTTTAGTTCAAAGTCAGTTTCATACAATATTAAGATGGCAATTGTTGCTTGTTTCCTGTTTCTATTTGCTTGGACTATCTTTGACCATCCTGTCAGCCTGAGATAGCTGTCTGTCTTTTACAGTGTGGTCATTTCTTGGAGAAGAGTATTAAAGAGTCATGATGTTTGATTCAAGCCTAAGACCTGGTCTTTTGATTTAGAAGAAGTTGAGCCCATAGACATTAATGTTATTATTGAAAGGTGTTTTGATTATTTGATCTGTGGTGTTTGCATTTGTAGTCCTTCATGCAGCTCTTTATACTAGTATTATCTATTAGACTTTTTGATGTGTTTATCCTTCTTTTTCCACCTTGAGTATTACAGTATTCTTTAAGGTACTGGCTTGGTAGCAATATAGTCCTTTTTAGCCCATTATGTCATGAAATATTTACTTTCTATTCCTATTGTGACCAATAGTTTTGCTGGATATAACAGTTTGTATTGGCATTTGTGTTCATTTATGACTTGTATTATGCCTCTCCAAGGCCTTCTGGAGTCTATAGTTTGCATCAAAATGTCAGTATTTTTTTGATGGACTTACCTTTGTATATAACTTTATCTTTCTGTTTTGCAAGTCTTAAGGTCTTATGTTTAGTGTGTATATTTGATATGCAGAATATCATATGTCATGGCATGTATCTTTTTGGGGGGTATTTGGGGGCCTATGTGTCTTTTGAATCTGGATATTCATCTCTTTCTTAGGTTAGAGAAACTTCTCTATTATTTCATTAATTATGCATTGTTGACCTTATTCTTGATGGAATATCCATCATCCACAGTTTAGTCTTTTGATTGTCTCAGAATTCCTGTATATTCTATTTGTGGATGCTTTTCAAATTATCAGTTTCTCAGATTGACTTATCAACTTTTCCCATCTCAACTTCTGGTTCCAATACTGTGTTTTCTCCATGATCTGTTCTATGTTTTAGTTGCTCTATTGATTTTTTTTAAATTCCAGTGTTATTTCAGTTTGGATTTCTTTCAGTATTTCTAATTTTGTTTTCAAATCTTCAACTGTCTTTCTAATTCTGTCTAGTTATCTATGTGTTCTTAGTCTTCTTTTCTGTATTTATTGTGTTCTTCATAATTATTCAGACATTTGTATATGTTCTCTTGGATGTGCTTCAAACCATATTTATGGTTGAATTTGACTTTCATTTTCAAGATTATTACTTTCTCAGCTACTATTTAATAGGCTGCTTTCAGTTGGAGTTAGTGGTTTGCAATCAATGATTTTGGGAGGAGATATATTTTCTTGGCTTCTTATATTGTTTCTATTTTTACAGTAAGATGTAGATATCTGGAGTTAACTTTTTGATTACATTCTTTGATTTAGATGCAAAGTGGTAGAGAAATGATATGGGTAATAACTTGGATTGGTATTACATTAGATATGAGAAGAAAGGATAAGGGTGGGATAGGTAAGATGGTTTGGGACTTGGCTGATTTTAGTGTTGGTTACACCTAGGGAGGAGAGAGATATGAGGTATGTGATACAGGAAGGGTAGAAGGTCTCAGGGAAGGTGTAGATGGAAGAAGACTGACTTATAGTAACACAGGTAGAAAATACTAAATCCTAATTAATATAGACTATAAGATTCAACCCCTCACAACATATCTGAGAATGGAAAATTAGGTAGGTAGGTAGATAAAAATAATAAGACAAAAAGAAATAAAAAGGTACAAAAGGAGTGAAGAAAGATTTAAAAAGCAAAAAAGCATAAACAACAAGAGACATATACTAAAAAACTAGTAATAAATAAAACAAATGAACAAAAACAGTACTTACCTGATCAATTTTTGTATCATCTAGTTTAATTTAAAAGGCATACTCCAAAACTCTGTCTGCAGGGAGAATGCTGGTGTTTCTTGAAAGAATTCTGGTAACAGTAGATGTGATACAGCTAAGTAGCATAGAAGTTCAGCATTGGATGGTAGCTTCTCAAGATCCTTTGTTGATAGATGTATGGTTAGCTGCCTTTAGTTTCTTCATCATTTGAGACCTGGGATGTCTTTGCATGTAATGAGTAGGGATGAAGGAAAGGTTGTAGACTGGATGGCCACTATTTGACTTGGTGTATTAGTCAGGGTTCTCTGAAGAAAGAGAACCTACAGAATATAGATATATATAAATATGTTTATAAAATAACTCACAATAAAAATAGCATCCTTCAAGGTAGCCGCCTGCAGCAGCCTCTGTCCTGGCTAGAATATTCCTCAAAGCCAAAAGACCCCAAGAAGGTCTCAAGCCTTTGGTTCCCTGTAGGGTTGAAGACACTGGGTTCCGACGCTGGTGAAGAACATCTGGGCTCTGACGTTGGCGATGAACAGCAAACAGCAACAAAGCCTAGAGACCAGGCTCCAAAGGCAGGGGGAACAGCAACAACATGAATGGAAAAGGTGAAACTCCAAGTCAGCCAAGAACAGAGGCAGCTGCAGCAGCAACAAAGAAGGCCAAACGCTCTAAAGGCAAACAATATGCACACAGAGTAGACTGCACAGCAAGTCGACACCGGATAAGGAAAGAGCAAGGCCCTCCACCTTGAACCTCATATTGTCTGGTCCACCATTGGAAAGTACCACCCACTATGGGCTAGGTTCTCCACAGCAATCAGTCAAGTATCTGCAGGCTTGTTCAGGGGCCATTCTAACCATTAACCTTCTTCCACAGCTGCGCCCCAAACAATCTGCAACTGTCAAGCTGACATCAAAATGGAACCATAACACTTGGTCAGCGCTATAAAAGAAATAGGTGGGCATGCTTAGGACGATATGGGGAAACCTGCATGTCAGATGAAGGGATAACTGTAAGAGAGAAGTGGGGAAAGCTGGGACTGCAAACCTGAATCGAATTGAACACTTTTTAAGATTTTTTTTTAACATTCAAATTTCCTTTTGTGAGAAGTCCCTCATTAGCTCCAAGGTCCATTCTTCAATTGGGTTGTTCACTTTCTTAGTGTCTAATTTTTTTGAGTTCTTTGTATACGCAAAACAGAAGCTTTTTAATTTCATGGATTCCCACTTGTTGATCATTAGTCTTAACTCCTGAGCACTTAGAGTCCTGTTCATAAATTCTTTAACTAGGTCTATCAACTCAATTGTATTTAGATTTCATCTAAAAGTTTCATAGTTTCAGGTTTGACACTGAGGTCCCTGATCCACTTGGAATTAATTTTGTGCTACGATTATGGATCTCTTAACTAAGTGCAGACTAAGTGCAGCATTTTACCAGACTTTCGTAGAAGAACTGACACCACTAGTCCTTAAATTATTTCATGAAATAAAAAGAAGGCATACTCTCAAACTCTATGAGCTTGGTATTACTCTGATTCCAGAGACACATTAAAAAAGAGAGAATTATAGGCCGATCTCACTAATGAATACAGATGCAAAAATCCTTAATAAAATGCTTGCAAATCATATCTAGAAACATATTAAAAAACATCATATACTGTGATAGTGCTGGATTCATTCCAGAAATGCAAGAATGGTTCAAAGCACGTACATTAATAAATGTGACTCATTAACAGACTCAAAAGCAAAAACCATATGATAATATCAATAGATTCAGAAAAGACTTTCAACAAATTTAATGTCCTTTATGATAAAAGATCTGGGGTAAACAGGAAGGGAAGGAACAACTCTGAGCATAATAAACACTATATATGATAAGTCTAAGACAAGCATCATTCTAAATGGGGTAAACACTTGAAGCATTCCCACCTATGTCAGGAGCAAGACAAGGCTGTTCATTTTCATCACTCCTTCTTAATATGCTTGAAATCTTAGCCACATCAATAAGGGGAGAGAGGAAGATAAAAGTGATTGCAAATAGGAAAGGAAGATGTTAAAGTATCTTTATGTGCAGATAATATGCTTTTATACTTGAGAGTTTCATATGGCTCCACCAAAGAAAACTACTTAAATTACTAAACATTTGCAATGAAGTGGCAGGCTATAAAATCAACATACAAAATCAGTAGCTTTCCTATATACCGTAAATAAACAAGCTGAGAAAGAAATATCAGATTCAACCCTTTTCACCACAGTTTGAAAAAAAATCTTTGAATACACTAAACTAAGGAAGCAAAGATCTATATAAGGAAAACTATTAAATACTAATGAAAGAAATAAAGAGATGCTAGAAGGTGTAACAATCTTCCAAGTTCATTATTGGTAGGGATTTGTACTGTGAAAATTAGCATACTACCAAAGGCAATGAACATTTATGATTGAGAGCCTAGATGCTAGCTTATTATTTAAAGCAGCTATGCTTTGTACCCCAGTTTCCATCAATAAGAGTGAGTTAATATTTTTCTTGGCTATGTACTGCTTTCTCATTTCTTTTAAATATTCAACTTGACAAAATTTAGAAAGAGACTTAGAATTTATACATTAGCAATGTGACTGATACCATATGATATGATATGATATGACATGACATGACATGACATGATATCATATGATGTATCTCACTGTTTTAGAAAGGCTATATTTGACTTTAGTGTTCATTCATGAAACAATAGTAATACTATGACACTTATTTTCTTTCTTTTCTGCTCATCATTCACTCAAATGATATGTACTAAATAACATCAGTTTTGCTTTCATATTTACTACCATTAGGTATGTGACATGACCTTAATTCTTGATACACCTCTCATAGTCTCCAAACTGTTCTATATGCCCTATAAATAAAGACCCACTTCCAATCTTTAGTAGAGTACAAACACTATCTTTTCATGTTCATTTTTGCAATGAATGTCCTTGGAACGGTTAGAAGTAGAACAACCTCCCCCCTCATCAGTTTAATAAGACTTTCTTTCATTATGAAAAAAAAATACTAATAGAAACAACTTAAGAGGATTAAAAAGTTGTTTTGGTTCATGATTTCAGAAGACTCAATCTACGTTTTCTTGGTACATGTATAGGAATGGTGCCAGCAATTATATGGAGGAGGAGACTATTCACCTTAAAACAGACAAAGAAACAAACAGTAGGTCTAAGGAAAGATAAAATCCAATAACATTCCATAGTTATCTGCTTCCTCTAGCCGTCTATAGCAGCTACAATTTCTAAGCAACTCTCTAAATAGGTTTACCACCTTGTGATTCAAATAATTGTACCCCGGACCTCAGGGCAAGTTTGTTTGGTATCAAGTTTAACAGATATAAACTCTTGCTATGGATAAAAATTGGGCAGATTGCTATTGAAGCCCATCATTAAAATATTTGTGTTCCTAAGCTTTGGCTTCTCAGCTATGATGTAATGCTACTCAAGTGGGAAAACGGGTTCATGCAAACATGAAATCCATAAGGGTTGCTATATTATAATAATCAGTTGGTTTCTGGTCTAAGAGTTCTTTAACTAATGCCAAGTTTTATAATACCATGGCAGGCTAATTTTCTAGGTTTTATGCTGAGGAAATTTCAGTAGTTATTTACAGATATTGTAGTTTACATAGCTTTATAATTAAGAAATGGTTTATGAGGTTTGGTTTAAATTTATTTCTTAGTTCTGAACCAATGCAAAGAGGAAACCAGTTTTGGTTTATTTGCTCAAGGACATAAAGTTCTGAAACTGAAAAGATTGTAAATTGTTGCAAGCGCTGTACCTTCACCCCAGTCGAAGTCTGTCTTCTCTGAGGCATGTGTTACAGCTTACAACTGGACTATTCCTCAAAGGCCTTTGCTGTCAAAAGCCAGTCCCAAGTTTGTCATTATGGGCAATGGGAAAGTTCAAGAGGTAGGGCCACAGGTCTTTACAGTCTTGGAAACGGGCCTGTCTTTCAAGAAAGCTGAGACTTTGGCTTCTTCCCCTCCTCCTCTGTCTATCATCCTGAGCACAGGTGAATGAAGCCTTTCTGTCCTACACTCACATCATAATGCTCTGCCTCATCTCAGGTGCAAAGGCCAGTCGGCCAATTACCAGTGTACTGGAACCTCCAAAATTGCAAACCAAAGTAAACTTTTCTACTTTTTAAAAAAGTTATTTATCCACAGGTTTTGAACTGGGTGACATATCAAGTCAAGTGTTCCCTGCTGAGAAGGAGGCCTTAAACCCAGTCAGTGATCAGTCACAAATGATTACTCCCTTAACATTTATACCACTATGGATGGTCATTTCTTGTCAGGGTAGTTGCTGTTGTAGCCTACAGCAGCCGCAGCTGGATGAGACTGTTGATTGCCTTTCTCCCCCAGCACCCTGCACAGTACCTGCTGGTAATGTGAAAACTGGAAGGAGAAAACAAATCTGTGAAAGGGTAGGTAAGAGGCCCTAGTGGAAACAAACTGCCACTATTTTGCTGTATGGACATGATATGAAAACTGTCATCCAAACACTTACCACAGTAAGCTACTACAGCATATACTACAGCAGCTCTCAGCCAATAACCAAGAAGCTTCCTTTGGCAATAGAAGATGTTCAACACAGAAAATCAGAACTGGCCAAAGCACAGAGAATAAATGACTATAGACAGTTAAATCACCCCACATCCCAAGGCTCAAAAAGCATCAAGAGGGCGGTAAGAATGTAAGAGACAGAGAGTGGGGAAGGGTACGGCCAGACATGGCAGGGCTGCTGCCGCCCCTGAACTCACTGCAACTGTCTATTTCCACAAGATCTACACAAAATCTAGCCTATTAAGATTTCACCATGAAAGAGGGAAAGAGTGGAAATGACATAAATTCATTGCATTCATGAATGTAACTGTCGAAGAATAAAAATAAGTAAATAAACTTTAAAAAGGTTTTATTCATTAGTTTATTTATGAGAACAGAAAAGAGAAAGAGATTGAGAGAAAGGCTCAGGGAGAGGGAGAAAGACTAAAAGAGTGGGATGTAGGTATGACATGTCACCTCACAGGTGTGGTGGTCAGGGACAGCTTTCAGTGCTGGCTTCTCTCCTGCCATCATGTGGGCTTCAGGGATGTTTTCTAGGCTTGTGCCATCTCACTGCTCCTCCTTCCAGTTTTAAAGTAGACAATCTTGAATATTTTGCTATGATAATGGAAAGCTTACCAGTCTACCATGCCTGTGATCCCATTGAAGAGCTAGATGCTTTCCTGTGACTGCAGTGTATATAAACTGCTATAGGTGTCATTTGTTTTTTGTGGTGGACTTTGCCATAAACGGAAAAAAGACAGAAGGAAGTTAAACTCAATAGGATCATATCAATGGAGAATGGATATGTCAACGAGCTTTCATCATGGACAAAATGCCTGACACTGTAAGTGAGGAAATACTTTTTGGCTCATGTTTTCAGAGCTTCCTGTACATGAACACTAAGGGTCTGTGGTGACAGAGCAAACATGGCTGAGAGTATAGGGAAGGGCAAATCTGCTCACCTCATTGCAGCAAAGAAGCAGACAGACAGACATAGAAGAGACTGGGTACAAGATATGCCCTTCGAAAGCAGTTCCTGGAGGGCCCTTCCACCAATCAGGGTCCACCTACCACACTTTCCACAGACTTCCAATAGTCCATCTAATTATGGACCCATTGACACTTTAATGGGAGTCTTCAGATCCAAAAGCTTCCCTAAATTTCCATCAATTGGCAAGGAAAAAAAGTAAGCTCTAAAAGAGTTTCAAACAATGGGCAGAGTTTCTTGTGGTGATTACCACACTGACAGCACAATGACAGAGCAAGAGGAAGGTCAGATTCCTCCCTTCCACTGAGCCCACCACTCTCCATCATGCCATGAAAATTCAGCCCGGTACACTTCATCTTTTGTATCACAACACCAAAGACGGAGGTATCCAACAAAAGCTGGTCCATACACCAAGCTCCTATGCCAGGCCAGTGGGAGGAGCATTTGTCTGTGGAGTTGGCGTGTGAGTGAGTACACATGGAATAGTGCTGGGTTAGCAAGACTGTTGCGAAGTTCTCAGGGAACTACAATGCCGGGAGCAGCTTGGGCAACCACTAATGTAATTTCAGTCTTTATTCTGTATGTAGCTCCATTTGTACTCATGGCTAGTGAGGCATGAGGAAACTCAAATTACCCAGCAAACAGTGAAATATGATGAGTATTGTAACACAACTTGGTGTCATGGAAACAGAATAGAAATATTTGAGCTAGATCTTAAAGGATGAATAGACTTTTCACTAAGAACCTAATAAAATAAACACAGTTCTTTGCCAGAAAAAAAGCTATTGCAGAAGAGTATGGATTTTGTTTTCAAAGTTTGAATCTTAAAATTTTAAATATATTATATTATAATATATAATTATATATATATATATATATATATATGTTCCATATGAAAATGCTTGACAGAGATGCTAACAGCTTATATTTCTGGCCCTGGAAGGTGAACTTTGGAAATCCCAGAATAAAGCAATAAGGAGGTAAGACTAATTCATGATGATTCCCAAAATCAACCTTGGGCCTTCACAGGCACACACAGTGCCTTCTTCTATACCTTCTCCACAAGTACACACTCACACACATGTAAAAACGTACATATATATACCTCAAAAAAATCTCTGTCATAGTTGGACACAGATATCAACTTGACAGTTGAGGGTTTGAGTTCTGGGCACATTGTGGAGAATTATTGGTTAAGTTAGGCCCAGAGAAAATCTGCAGGAGATTGTCTAGCTGACGGGAAGGCACAGCCTATGGTGGGTGGGATTAGGCCCTGGAATATATCACAGAGATTTGGTTGAGAAAGTCAGCATCCTTCTGTACCCATGGCCAGATATGCTGGTCTGGCAATTAAGGACTGTCCCTCTCTCAGCTATTGTGTAGAGATGGTGTGGCCATTTCCCTTAGCCCATCAAGCGTCAAGATTGTAAGAGCCTAAAGATGGGGAGGATCAACGACATGCAAGATACTCCACACAAGTTTGGGCCGCAGTAATCATAATCAGACTTTGCTTAACCTGCAAAGTTGTTGACTGACATGTCAACGACCCCTCCAAAGTCTAGCATGGATCACAGGCACTAGGATCCTTAAATCAAGGGATTAACAATCATAAGAGTGTTCCCATACCAAAGGGGAATTCAAGAAAGGGCTCTGGGCAATGCCAATGATTCCTTACACCTTACTAGAATGGAGGACTCAGAGGAAGTTAGGCATTTATACAAAGGGATGCTCCAGGGAATGGGAGGGGGGAAAGGGAAACTCTGGGAAAAAGGGGAGGGTGGGGGGTCAAAGGAAGGAGAAAAGTGAGGGAGGGTACAAGGAGGACTGGGGAGGGTAAGAGAGGAAGGGGAATAGGTACTTATTAAGCTTATATGATTGGGGAAAATAAATAAATATAATTAAAAAAAGAAGAGTGAAGTAGGTATGCACACATTACCTGCTGTCATTCTTGCTTGGTGATATTATGCAAGCAGTTCTAGCCAAGCCTTGTACGGTGACTTTCCAGCAATGATGGTCTGTAGCCTGGAACTGGAGTCAATTACAAGTGTTCTCTGTTCCTTGGGTCAGGTATTTTGTTACAGGAATATGTTAGGAAACTAAAACAGAACACACGGCCAAACTATGTCTACATTTCTGGCATGCAAGACATCCATTAAAAAATATTTTCATTTAATTTAAGCTAAGTTTTCTTTCAAGTTTCACAATAGCCATAAGTTAGAATATTATGAGCAGAGAAACTGAAAGTACACAGACTCTGGGATGAAAACAAGGCTAAAAGAGTCTCAGAAACCGAGAAGCCAATGTGTCTGCAGTGTGATGACATGGCACAGATGTGACTGAGGCCTTCCAGCCTACTGTGCCTCTCCACACACAAGGTTTGTCCTTTGGATAGAATTTCAGGAACTCGGGATCCATTGGTGCAAGGCCCAAGTAGGGTCATGGTTTTAATGTGAATTGCCCCCCACAGGTACCTGTGTTTAAATCCTTAACTGGCGTGAATGTTTGGGAAGGTTGTAGTACCTTTAAGCAGTTAGAAGATAGCTGGAGGAAGGGGCTCCCAGATTGGGGGCAGGGGCAGGGGCCTTTAGATTTCCACATCCCAGCCCTGCTTCTTCTTGCTCTTGTTGGCTCTGCCTCCACATGGCTGTAGGGATCTGGACTGGCCTTCTACTTAGGCCTTCAGTCATGCCTTCTATCATGAGTTTTCTGCCATAAATTGGTTATATCCTCTCTGGAACTATAAGCCAAACAAATGCCTTTTCTCCTCCCCTAAGTTGCTTGAATTGGAGTATTTTCTCACAATGACAAAAGAAGCGTGGCTACAACTGCTGGGATTGACTGTGCGAGATGGTTACCATGTGGCCAATACCCTGATGTCCTCAGTGCAAGACTCATAACAAGTTAAGAAAGTAAGTCGGGATCAGAACCACAGGTCGGGGGGAGGGGGAGGGGGTTGGAGAAAGGATAGAAGCTCCAGAGCTGAACAAAACACATACGGAAAGAGTATTTTTGATATAGAAATTACAGAAATACGGCATGTTTCATGGTGAGATTGGGGAAGACCAGGATTAATGGTTTTCCTTGATTTCGTGGAGGATATCTGAAAAGAAGAAAAAACAAAACTGAGGGAAAAATATGGTTAAAGGGGTTAGTTATAGGTTCAATTTGAAATTTGACAATTATATTTTTGAATTTTAATATAAAGAATGAAGCACACATACTCACAACACTTTAGATTTATTAATCAGAGTCCTGTCTATGCAAAAAAAAAAAGAAAAGAAAAGAAACTTTTTTATGCAGCAGTAGTTTTAAGAGCAACTGCAAATTTCTATACAAAGATTTACTGACTTTTCTTGGACTTGCCCTGGTTGGAGCATCCTTCCTGTCCATCAGAAAGAATCCCTAGACCAGCTACAGCTGCTGCAGACGAGGTAACATGAGAAGAGACAGGTTGAAGATCATAGACTTTCTTTTTTTTCCAAGACTCAATTCATTTGAGGTGTTTTCAGATTTGTTATGTGCCTGTTTTCCCCAGGTGGACATCCTTTCTTTCTGCCATACATAACTATAATTAGCAACAGGAATCTATTCCCTGTAATCATCTTTGAAAAAAATATGCAGAAGGGACTGATAAGCTGACTCTAGGTATTTGACACTACTAGGTTAGAAACCCTGGATAAACAATAAAATAAGAATTATAAGGCTTTATTTTCAGTGTCTATGATATAATATGGGTTAGGAGCCTCCCATCTTAAGAATTTTATTCTTGGCATCCTTTTGTTGGAAAAGTAAACATGGGGGTGTTCCCTTTAGAAACAGTAAAATTGTCCCTTTGTGGAAAAATTAGTATTATTTGGAAATAATCAACCCTTAAGTGAAAAAAGAGCACCCACATAATTCTCATTGCTATCTTAAAAATGAAACGAATTGAGCATAAAGGTGAGATTCCCATGACCGTGGCTTTGTTTCACTGTTGAACTGTCATTAAGAGAAGGGATTGTACCTAAACTACAGATAAGAGAAAGAAAGGTGTCCCCAGATGGATTGTCCTATCGTGGGTTAGATTTTGTCTGGGAAGTTGACTTCCACTTTCAGACAGAAGTTTTAAGCATCTTCCTTGCTATCGGCATACAACCCATCGCTGCTTCTTAGATTTCACTACTTTGTGTGAGATGTGCATGTGTGTGCTTATATACATGGGAATTCGGACATACAAAATGCTGTCCTTTTAAAGTAAAGCAGGTCCATGTAGCTGTCAAGGAGTCGGGTGTCTTTTATTCTCTAATTTGGTCTCTCTTTCCATGTTATTTTATGAGCTTCCCCTAAGTAGACTATAAATTGCAGGCAAGAACTCTGTCTACCTTATCATTTACCTTTGTCTCGTACTTAGTACATTCTAAGATCTGAACATTCTTCAACCTAAACACAACTGCTTCTTCTACTTTCTGTCTCCTTTCCATCTCTCCACATGTCTGGCAAGAGAGGTCTTTCTTCATTCATCCTTTATCCCTAATTTTAGGTAACATCCTTCTCATGTGGCAGAAATTGTTTACACCTAACAAGAACAAACAATCATCATTTGTTTGCCTAATCAATAACTTTGTATCAGGCTTCATCTTGTTTGACCACTTCCAATATTAACAGCCACTCCTCATAGTTAACATTCCCTTTTCCTTTCTGGCAGATGAAAACCTGCTCCACCCTTCTCCTTGTCATGTGTGAAAATATTTCTCCCTTTAGTGTTTGCATTACCGAATCTTGTTCCAAAGTCTATTTGCTGACTACTTCTCTTGCCCTTGTGAACATTCTCAGGGTTTTAGCTCCCAAGTCTGTATTCACAGTACCTCAACTGATGCTTGGGTTTTGATAAGATTTTCTGAGAATTTTCTTTGCATTATACATATCTCCATTCAGATACATTTTAAGAATGCCTTAGGCTGAAAAGACAAAGGTACTATAGCTCATTGGCTCAGAACAAGAGGGAGAAACTGAGATCTACTGGAGAAGTTTCTACAAAGTGCCAGGAAGTCTCCGGGATGGAATACAAGCTTAGAACACGAGGCTAAAGTCCTTAGAGGAAATGAGGAAGTACCCTTTCTCCATGTGGAGCCTGACTTGCGTGCTTGCTCTCTTTAATATCTGGCTATTCCTTCTATCGCATTCACAGCAACCTTTGACTACACTTCAGCTCACGAGTTGGAATACAGCAACCAATTTCTTCAAGATTACATATCCCTAAGTGCAGCCGTGCAGAGAAACAAGTACATTGTTTTCCCTGTTCCGTTTAAACAATCTCAGGCAATGATTCCTAATGGCATGTCATAGTGAGATATACTACCCCAGTCTCTCCATTCTGAACACAGTAAAGAGTCCGTTACAAAAATGATAGATTCTTTAACATCATGTGCATAAAAAAAGGCACGTTCAAAGAACAGGAAGTGATAAAGAAATAAGGATTTCTTGACTAGATGAATGTATTTTCCTTTCACTATCTCATAGGCACATAACACTCAGGTGTCAAACTTCCTGTTTTCCACTAACACAGGCCTACCTCCTGAGAGAGCAGAAGAGAAACAAGAAATGGTGCTTCGGAAAGAGAATGATCTTGTCCTGGTGCCCAAATTGGAAACTGCTGAGTTTAGCCAGCTAAGTTCTAACATTTTCTCAAATGCCCTATTTCCCCATTTGTCTGTCTCCCCCCCCACCCCCCACCACCCAAATGGCTCTGTTGTTTCTAGTCTATTAATCCTGGCCCTTCTCCCATGGTAACCCCTCCCCCACACCGTGACCTCCCCCAAACCTGACCTCCTCAAATTAGTGACTTGCTTTTACAAAGTCTGAATATACTACAGCAACAATTTTTCCAAGTCTTTTTTTATTTAAAAGCCCTCACAGGCTGTAGTGAAACATGACTGAGCTTCTTGCTGGTCCTCTTGGGCCAGAGAATTCCACCTCTCCACAGGCATCTCGTTCAGGAGTTTGAACTGCATTATCCACACAGCTTATGTTTATGTCAGTCTCTGACCTTGAAATGCCTTATTCGTCGGTTTACTTCACTGAACTTTACTTTCTCAAGCTGATTTAGATGTTCTTCTCTGAAAACCTTAATATGTCACAAAAGACAGGGAAGCGTTTCACCTACCTTTCCTCACCCTGGAGTAACACCTTCTTCAACACTCCTGAGTTTGTGCTCTGGCATTTGTTTTATACATTAGCACGTGGGCAATTTTGTACATTTTGCCTCTTTTAGAGCGCCACACAGGATCTGGTATGGGGAAAATATGCATGAATATTCATAAATAAAAACATGAATATTTTCATTGTTAACCTCATTTTTAAAGCAATTTTTCAGTCTGTATTTTTTAAATTGTGAGGACTCTACTTTCAGTGGATTGCATTCTAAAAATATTATTCAACTAAAAAATTGTCTAGCTCCCACACTATAATCTCTATGCCTTGTTGAAAAGCTGCCACCACAAAGCACTTTTATTTGAAGAGCTGAGAATGACAGAAAAACAAGTAGCAATATTACAGGTCGAATTACAAATACTTGGAGCTCAATAAAATGCCTTAGGAGAAGGGGGAAGAAAGAAATGCTAGTTGGTTGGCTAGCATTACAAACAAGCAGAAAGCAGCGAAGGACTGTTCAAAAGGACATCCAAGAAGGTCTATGGGAACACTGCGCTTCTCCTGATTCTGAATAAATATGGTACATCATGTACAAATTCTGTCTCCTAGCTACTAAATTGTTTTCGTTAATTTACAACCATGACTTATGATGCCTATGAAAGTCATACTTAGGCAAATATTCTCAGACATACAGACACTCAGACATACAGCTCTGTCAGCACAGATCATATTCCCTGGCTGAGCTCTCAGGCCACACTGAGCTAAGGTGAAGATTAACATGTGCTGAAGGATTCACCAAAGCTTTGCTGTGGGTATCAGATTGCCTGCACAGAACCTCAAATCAAATCCAAGCCAAGACAAAAGGGTATGTTCTTTACTCAGACCTCTGATCTCAGAGTTACATATTTAAAATGTAGTTCAACAGTGAAATCATGGAGAAGAAATCACAGTGACCCCATACAAGTCACTGACTGTAAAAGAAACCAATGAATGACAGGGAATTTGAGACACAAGAACTCAACACTGGTAACAAGTCATATTTGTCATTCCATGGCTTTCTCTCTTATCTCAAATGCACAGTGGATTTGAACAAGGACGTTTCCACTTGCTTTAGAAGTTCTTTTTTTATTGTTATTACTTCCGCTCATACAAACTTAACAGGTACACTGGTCCCCTCCATCCCTCCACCTCCCCCCCCCCGACCCCCGGCTCCCCCCTCCCCTCCCTTCTCCCTCCCCATCCCTCAGTGCCCCCCCAATCCCCAGAGCATCCTTTACTATGCATGCCAAACTCTCCTCTGGGTCCTCCTCTCCGATGAGGCAGGGGCATATTCCAAAACCTTTTCCTGTATTCCCCTTAAGCTTAGGAACACTACTGTGACTGTCAGTCCCTAGCCTCCAAGGATCCTAGTGCCTTTAGTCCATGCTAGACTTTGTGGGGTCAATAATGTGTTGGACATAGCGCAGGTCATGCAAAGTCCTATTATGATTGCTTCGACCCTAACTTGTGTGGAGTATCTTGCATATCATTACTCTTCCCATCCTTGTGCTCTTACAATCTTACTGCCCCCGAAGTTCTTTTCAAGCAGTCTCCTTTGCTTTGCTGGCGCTGTCTGGATGACATCTCTGTGATTCTAAGGACAAACTTACAAAACCTTGTTCAAATGTTCCCCCCACCACTACCACCTGCCATGTCTATTTAGAGAGTCTAGTCTACAAGTTGATAGTACTAGGAAATGAGGACTATCAAGCCATGATTGAGGCTTTCTCTGTATATGAGTTTAATGTTTTTATGAAACAGGTCCGAAAGGGAGCTATTCTGCCCTCTACAATGTGAAAGCATAGTAAGAAGACACCATTTATGAACCAAAAGGCTGGCTCCCACCAGACACCCAGTTTGATGGAGCTTTAATTTTAAATTTCCCAAACACTAGAAGTGCAAAAAATAAACTTCTGAGTCCTCCATCTTCAGAGTAGATCCAATTAGACCTCACAGGCTCTTGATCTGAAAATAAATTTAAATTTTATTTAAAGATAAAAGATGCCACTTTAAGCAGCTAGAGTTATCTCTAAAATAAATAATTCCACTAAATCCATTTGCCAACATTCAGTAAGCTACATTTGGATTTCTTATTCAAATGCCCCATAGTCGAGCTCTATTACTTTCAGTTTTATTATTTTGAAAATGCTTTTTAGCTTTTTTAGTTCATGCATAATAAATGAGTGACTAATAATATACAGATATATTTCTAAGTGCTTTCATTCTTGATTATTCATGACATCTATTCCTTATTCATCTGGTAGGGTAAAGAGCTCTAGGGAACAAGATGACCTTTTCATACATGACCAGTAGAAAATGGAAATGCATTTTATATGAATGATCTCCTTTTTGAGGATGATGCTACCAAGTGTTACTCCTTATGCATATCTGTTGTTCATCCAGGACAGGACAAGACAGCAGACCTCCGGATGAGAAGCTCTAATGATCTGGAAGGTTATGCACACACCTGTGCCACATTATATCATGCCTTTTCAAAAATGAACTTGTTTTATGGAAAATTGGAAAGAGCATTGGCATTACGGTGGACATGGATAGGACTCTATCCTATCTGCTCCTGCTCTGACACCTATCATTGACAGCCATCAGTCAGTCTGGCTCCGTGCAATCCTCCCCTGCTGACTTTCAGATGCACACTTTGCCAGTCATTTATGTTTTAGTAATCTGTATTTTGTCCTATCATATGATTTTTAAAACTACATTTTCCCTCTTCCAAGGAGAGTCCTCTCTATTTAACTGCAGGAAGTGGTGCTTTGTTATTTCTTCAGTGACCACATGCTGGTTTACCCTGGGACAGCTCAATGCAGGTTGGAGGAAACAGAGTAGATTCTATTAGTGTGAATACAGGAGAATTACTGGGTTCTAGCTTCTTCTCTAAT